>VONZ01000768.1:0-40000 GCA_012976165.1 Labeo catla
TCGGCTATGCTATCCAGTTTGCACGTCGTCCGCCCAAGTTCTGCGGTGTTCTCACTACCTCGGTCCAGGGCTCCAACACCGCGGTTCTTCGGGCGGAGATCGCAGTCCTTCTGGCGAAGGGTCCGATAGAAACTGTCCCCTCAGCCGAAATGAAGAAAGGGTTTTACAGCCCCTACTTCATTGTACCCAAGAGGGGTGGTGGGCTCAGACCTATCCTGGATTTGAGGGTTTTGAATCGGGCCCTACTCAAGCTCCCGTTCAAAATGCTGACCCTCAAGCACATTCTTCCGTACGTCAGGTTCCAGGATTGGTTTGTGGCGATAGACCTGAAAGACGCGTACTTTCATGTCTCGATCCTTCCAAGACACAGGCCGTTTCTACGGTTTGCATTCGAAGGACGGGCATATCAGTACAAGGTTCTCCCCTTCGGCCTCTCCCTGTCGCCCCGCGTCTTTACGAAGGTAGCAGAGGCTGCCCTTTCCCCCCTCAGGGAAATGGGCATTAGCATTCTCAACTATCTCGACGACTGGCTGATCCTGGCTCACTCGTTGGATACGGTTTGCGTACACAGGGACATGGTTCTCAACCATTTGGCTCGCTTGGGGCTTCGGGTCAACTGGGAAAAGAGCAAACTCTCCCCGGCGCAGAGGATCTCTTTTCGCGGTGTAGAACTGGACTCGGTCGGCATGTCTGCACGTCTCTCCCCGGAGCGTGCACAGTCAGTTCTGAGATGCGTGGCAACGCTCAGGTGCGGCTCAGCGGTCCCCCTAAAACAGGTTCAGAGGCTCCTAGGGCACATGGCATCCTCAGCCGCGGTCCCGCCGTTGGGTTTGATGCACATGAGACCGCTGCAGCATTGGCTCCGTACCCGAGTCCCCAGGAGGGCGTGGCCCCACGGCACGTTCCGTGTGAACATCACACCATCGTGCCGCCAGACACTCAGCCCTTGGACGGACATCGTGTTCCTTCGGTCAGGAGTGCCCTTGGAACCGGTGTCCAGACGCGTCGTTGTCACCACGGACGCTTCCAGGACAGGCTGGGGTGCCACCTGCAACGGGCAGGCAGCTTCCGGGGTCTGGGCAGGCCCCCGGCTGCATTGGCACATCAATTGTCTGGAGTTGTTGGCAGTGCTTCTAGCTCTGAGGAGGTTCTGGCCTATGATTCCGAACAAGCACGTGTTGGTCAGGTCGGACAACATGGCGACAGTAGCCTACATCAACCACCAGGGCGGTGTACGTTCCTTTCGCATGTCACAACTAGCCCGCCACCTCCTGCTCTGGAGCCAACACAGACTCAGGTCCTTACGGGCCACTCACATTCCGGGCGATGCCAATCGAGTGGCCGATTCTCTGTCACGACAGGTTTAGCTCGGAGGCGAGTGGAGGCTCCACCCTCAGTCGGTTCAACTGATTTGGGATCGATTCGGCCAGGCGCAAGTGGATCTCTTCGCCTCACCGGAATCCACCCACTGCCAGTTGTGGTACGGGCTGACCGAGGCTCCCCTCGGTATAGATGCACTGGCACACAGTTGGCCGAAGGACCGGCTCAAGTATGCGTTTCCCCGGTGAGTCTGATCGCACAAACTTTGTGCAAAGTCAGGGAGGACAAGGAGCAGGTCCTCTTGGTAGCCCCCTTCTGGCCCAACAGAACCTGGTTCTCGGACCTGGTTCTCCTGGCGTCAGCTCCTCCCTGGCGCATTCCCCTGAGGAAGGACCTCCTTTCCCAGGGGAAGGGCACAATTGGGCACCCGCGCCCCGATCTCTGGAACCTCCACCTGTGGCCCCTGGACGCGACCAGGAGGACTTCAGAGATCTCCCACCATCAGTGGTGAACACACTCATTCAGGCAAGAGCTCCCTCTACCAGGCTGCTGTATGACTCTAAATGGCGCGTGTTTGTGAACTGGTGTTCTGCTCGGCTAAGGGACCCACGGAGTTGCGGCATCGAATCAGTGTTATCCTTCCTCCAGGAGGGCCTGGACAGGCACCTATCTGCCTCGACACTTAAGGGTCATGTGGCCGCTATATCGGCTAATCATGACCTGGTGGGTGGCAGGTCGGTGGGAAAACACGATTTGGTAATCAGGTTTCTGAGAGGAGCCCGGAGACTGAACCCTCCTCGGCCACATCTTATCCCCTCTTGGGACCTTGCTGTGGTTCTCCGGGGCCTACAGCCGGGTCCCTTCGAGCCTCTTCAGTCAGTCAAACTCGATGCTCTCTCCCTAAAGACGGCTCTCCTGACTGCGCTCGCCTCGGTAAAGAGAGTGGGAGACCGCCAAGCCCTCTCCATCAACAGTTCGTGCCTGGAATTCGGACCAGCGGATTCTCACGTCGTCCTGAGACCCCGGCCTGGATACGTGCCCAAAGTCCCCACCACTCCCTTCAGAGACCAGGTGGTGACTTTGCAAGCTATCTCTTCCCAGGAAGATGACCCCAACCTGGCCTTGTTATGCCCAGTCCGTGCCCTGCGCATCTACTTGGAACGCACTCAGCCCTTCAGACGTTCTGAACAGCTCTTCGTCTGTTATGGGGGACAGCAGAAGGGGAAGGCTGTCTCCAAACAGGGGATCTCCCACTGGCTGGTGGACGCAATTCGGGTGGCCTACCAGGCCAGAGGCCTACCCTGCCCTCTGGAGGTAAGAGCCCACTCGACTAGGGGCGTCGCTGCCTCGGCCGCCCTGGCAAATGGGGCCTCATTAACAGACATCTGTAGAGCTGCAGGTTGGGCTACACCTAACACATTTGCCAGATTTTACAATTTACGCATGGAGCCAGTGTCAGCTAGAGTCTTGAATACCAGCTCTTGACTCAGTTCTCTGGTTGGTGGAGAGCTTGCTTTAAAGCGCTTCCCCTAACGGTGATTACGCTTCTGAGTTTCAGTAGGTTTCCTAGCGTGAACCCTGGACACCATCTCCATCATTGGCACCTCTGGACGTGGCAGAGTTTTGCGGAGGGACTCGCTACGAATTCGGTCACAAGGTATGGTCACCTTTGTTCTGATTGAATTGTGCCCCATATGTAGTGGCTCCTTATGTGGCCCCATGTGGGTATCCCCACCTATAACTCCTGTAGTGCGGTGTTTCCCCTGAGGACTGGTTTGTCTCTAGGGTCTGAGTCTGGTGGTCTCCCCCGGTGTGAGTCCCACCTCAGCCCCCATGTTTAATGTTGTCACTTGTACCCCCACTGTTGGGCAGGTTGTGAACTCCGTAGCGCCGTTTTTCCTTCGGGGAGGAGGCGCTTTCCCAACGCTCGCAAGACACTCGGCCGCTCTACTGAGGAAGGCCCGGCTGCAGAACCCTGGTACAGGTCAGTCTTGGACGTTGGATGGTCACGGAGGAGGTGAGCTGCACTTCGTTAACCCGTTGCCTGTTACTTCTGCGCTTATCACTCGTGACGCGGCCAGTAAGGTGGCGGTTTTCTACGGGGACCCCTAGTGTCGTACACTACTCGACACAACTCGGAGTGTACGACAGATAGGGAACGTCTCGGTTACGTACGGTAACCCTCGTTCCCTGATGGAGGGAACGGAGACGTTGTGTCTTCCGTGCCACCTTCCTGGACCGCCTCTGAGTGAGTTGAGACCCTCGGCTCCTCAGATCAGAACGAGTGAGCAGATGCACACGCTGCCCTATTATACCCGGACGTCCGAGGCGTGGTCAGCTATGCAAATCTGCACACCCAATTTTCATTGGCCTTTCTCAAAACTGTCAGAGGTGTTTGGGCTCTCAAGAGCGACCCCTAGTGTCGTACACTACTCGACACAACGTCTCCGTTCCCTCCATCAGGGAACGAGGGTTACCATACGTAACCGAGACGTTTTGAGTGAAAATGTCAATAGTTTGCCATTTCATATTCAGTAAGTCTGTGTGATTTTGTTGCAACCTGCTGCATAATTTTTCAGCTTAAAGATTGTAATGTGCTTTAACAGTTTAGAATATTGGTTTATAGTACATTGTTGTGGCAGTGATGTGTTCACAGCAGAAGCTGATCATGGAGATCGGCCATAATTTAACCAAAAATTGGAAATCACAGTCCAATTAAAAAAACACTAATATAGAAAAACAAAGAAACAGCTAAGATCTTTAAGTATCTAAGAGTGCTTTAAAGCAGAACTCCCCTTCACAGAACAATAATTTACAAATGATTTACTCATCCCCTTGTCATCCAAGATGTTCATGTCTTTCTTTCTTCAGTCATAAAGAATTTTTTTTTTTTTTTTGGAGGAAAACATTTCAGCATTTTTCTCCATATAATGGGCTGATATGGTGCCCCGATTTTGAACTTCCAAAATGTAGTTTAAATGCAGCTTCAAACGATCCCAAATGCAGTTGTAAACAATGCCAGCCGAGAAAGAAGGGTCTTATCTAGCATAACGATCGGTTATTTTAATAAAAATAATACAATTTATATACTTTTTAATGCCAAACGCTCGTCTTGTGTCACTCTGCCTGGACTGTTTTTGTTCTGGTTTATGACAGTTAGGGTATGTCGAAAAACTCTCATCTCATGTTCTCCCTCAACTTCGAAGTTGTCTTATATTGCTGTTTTACCTTTTTTTGTTAAGGGTGTTTGATCTTCTTTGCATGTTCACTTTGCAAAGACTGGGTCGGAGCTTCTGCAGTGATGTAGGATGATTTTGAAATGATTTTTGAAGTTGAGGGAGAAAATACGATCAGAGTTTTTCGACATACCTTAACGGTCTTGAGTCAGAATACACAGAGTTCAGGGAGATTAAAAAAGTATTTAGATTGTATTTTTTTCTCCTTTAAAGGAGAAGTTCACTTCCTGAATAAAAAATCCTGATAATTCACTCACCCCCATGTGATCCAATATGTTTGTGTCTTTCTGTCTTGAAGGTTTTTGAGAAAAGCATTCCAAGATTTTTCTCCATAGAGTGGACCTGTGGTGGCCTATGGATTGAAGGTCCAAATTTGATTACTTAATGTGTGAAGAGATGAGTGGTTAAAAAGTATATGATATATATTTTTTTAAGAAAATGGCTGACCTTTATTCCTCAGGCTGGGATCATGGGGCCCTTTGAAGCTGCATTGGAACTGTAGTTTGGACCTTCAACTTTGTTGAATTTGAAGATCAGGGTAAATGTAACTTATTTTTGTCTTCTGGGAAACTGAAGGACTTCTGTAGCTTCTGAAGGGCAGTACTAAATAAATAAATAAATAAATAAACGATATTTAGGCAAAATAAGAAAAATGTACACATTTTTATTCCATTCAAAAGTTTACACCCCTGGCTCTTAATGCATCATTTTTCCTTCTGGAGCATCAGTGAGCGTTTGAACCTTCTGTAATAGATGCATACGAATCCCTCAGTTGTCCTCAGTGTGAAAAGATGGATCTTAAAATCATACAGTCATTGTTAGAAAGAGTTCAAATACACAAAAATGCTGAAAAACCAAAGAATACATTTCTTCAAGACATTTGTATAAATTCAACTAATATTTCTCTCTGTAAACCTCTTTTATGTGAAATATCTTATTCAGGTCAGTACTAAATTAAAAAAAATTACATGTACTTTGTATAACCCTTCTTATTTTGGTAAAATAATTAACATTTTGCAGAATTTGCAAGATGTATGTAAAGAACTGTAGGTTTGGAACAAATTTAGGGTGAGCAAATGATGACAGAGTTTTCTTTTTTAAGTCTCTAAACATTCTCAATGCGAAAGCAGTGAGTGAGTTTTTTTTTTTTTCCCTTGTTCTTAGCTGTTTGTTTAATATTGATGACATCATAGACAGTGGCAGCTCTAATACACTGCATTTAAACTAGTGCACAAATCTGTTGACACATAAGATGTTTTGTCTCGCCTGCGTAATACCATAGGACTTAACTGTTTACATTAATTTTTGCATCATGAAAGCATTGTCAGATGTAAGCAGATTTAACCACTTTATACACAGTGGAGCCGTATGTAGTGAGCTTTGCACAAACCACATTTGTGAGCATGTGAAAGCAGTCATCTATCAATAAGCGAGTTTTGTGTATTGATTATATTCTGCATTCCAGAAGGCATTAATGATGCCTTCATAGGGAATTTGAAAGGCAAAGTACTGAATTACTGGTGAAAAGCATGCATTTCTGGCAGCATATATGCAGTGCAGTGAAGCACAAGATTGCCCTTATAATTCGCCTTCAACCTTTATGAATTTTATGTATGTTTAGACACCACTTTGAGATTTTTTTGTTTGTTTGTGTGTGTGTGAGTGTGGGTGTGAAATTGACAGCAAGCAAAATACAGCTGTCTCTAGCACACAATAAAGTGCCATGGCTCGTTCGCGGTTAAAAAATTCTAAGAATTGATTCAGAAGCGAGTTGTTTTTCTCAAACCTCTTTACATAAGTATTCATTTACTATGGTAGATGGGAATTGAGATGAGCTGTCTTATCAGGACAGCCTGACCTAGATGAACACCCCATGTAAAATTAATCATTCTACATGTATAGCATCATTTTACATGTATGTCATGGGAAACCGCTGGGAATGTCTGTGACCCTTACAGTGCATTTGACAAGAGCAAATAATTCCATTTATATGCAAACGTTTGAGTGAAAATCTATTCTGTCACCTTTAAAAGTTATCGTCCACAATGATAAATGCTGCTAATATGATTTTTTTTTCATTAGTAATCCTCACAATGCACGTTTTCCTTAACTTATGCTAATACATAATTTTACAGTACCCTGGCAGCTTTTTATGATCCCTTTTCTATTAATTCCCATGTCTAATCACCACAAATTCCCACGCGCAATGAGAATAAATTACACCTGGACATAATTAATGCTGAGTGTATGGAAGTGTAAGGGTGAACATAATCATTCCATGATGGTTGCACAGTCATTTATGTAATTTGTTTAATTATTGGGAGGAAAAAAAAAAGATTTGTGCAAAATATTTTGTCAGCACTCCAGTCCAATCAATATTTAATAAGGACTATTTATTTTTTAAGGTACATTTTAGCTGCAGACCTATTGCTGACTATTGTCTATTGCTTGTACAAAATGCATTTCTGCATTTTATTTTATTTTATTTTATTTTATTTTATTTTATTTTATTTTATTTTTATTTGTGTTATTTATTTATTTAATGATTACTTACTTTCATTACATGAAATAAAATAAACATTAACTGAGGTGTTTAATAAATAAATAAAATAAAATACTTAATTTCTCATTTTTGTTTAAGTTGAAATACTAAAATTACCAATACTAAATGAAGCCCAAAAACTAAAACTGAATAAAAACTGTATAAACATATTAAAAAAAGACAAAAACAATTAAAATATTGACAAAAACTATAACAGTATATCAATTTTACTAAAATGACGCTGCTATTGACTCACATTTACATTATGTCAGTTCAGCATGGACGTTCTTGCCATGTTTCTGAATCCGTCTCTGCATGTAGTTCCTGTCTAGAGATCCATGTCAGGATTCCCGCCCGTGCAGCATCTCACTGTTCCCACTCCTGACTCTGTCTCTGGGCCCGGAGATAATGTGTGACATCGGCCCCGTTAGAACCAGGGTTGGAAATCCATCACTGTGGACATGCCTCATTGGCTCTCACCTCGTGCGGGACAAACTCCCAGACAAAGAAGGCCAAGTAAAAATTACAGGGAGTTCAGAAGTACGGCAGTCACCCGAGGCAGCCGTGGAGGATAACTAACGACAGGCAGGCCGACTCTCACTTTGTTTTGCCTTTGAACAGCTAAGCTCTTCTCCACTGCTAGCCTGAGGCTGTTTGGAGGCGAACTAGTGGAGTATGGGTGTTTGGCTGTGCCACAGCAAGACGAGGACATGGACAAACAGAGGATTTCTGATGACACTCTTGCTGGAGACAAATGGTTACAGATGGTTACTGACAAAGTAGCCTGTCATGCAATGTAAACACATGTAATGAGTGTAATTTGTGACATCATAACCTTGGGAAAATAAAAAAACCTATTTAGTTTATTGAACCCCACAGGTGGGGTGCACCATCCCCAGTGGTGTATGTATGTAAACGTGAGCTTAGCAGCGCTATATAAATCATTATCAGGCAATTCTGGTGCTTATCAGTTTGTGAGCACAGAAGAGGGATTTTAGCATATATAGGCCTACTGTAAAACACAGCAATCGAGGATTTATTTTCTGGATCTCTGACTGGGCACCGCATTTTGTTATTTATGAGCACTGAATCAATATTTATTGTGCATAAAGGAGCAATATTCCCATTCTGAATGTCTAAACATTAAAAGAACAGCCTAAGAAAGCATACATACACAAACTGTAGAGGGAACAGATTATCACATTCTTATTTAAGGTGATATTACATATTGCATTCCGGCTGCCGTCTTTGTTGATGTTTACAAAATGGAAGGTTATTATTGTAGTAGCATGTTTTAAATTCGCAACAGGCTTGGCACTGAATGGAGACTTTTAAATATTGCATTGAGCCTTATGGGGTGGAAGCACACATGGTGCATTGCTGTAGCTGCAAGAACCGCCTTTCTTTATTTCTTTTGTTCTTTCTTTCTTGCTGGTCAGTCTTTCTCTCTTTAGGTCTCTCTCTTTTTTTTCTCAGTCTGTCGGTCTTTGTTTTGGTCATTCTTTCTTTCTTTCTTTCTTTCTTTCTTTCTTTTTGATCTACTGATTGAAAGTAAGAAAGGAGAGATATACCAAATGAGGAAAAAGACTTACAGGGAGGGAAGAAAGAAAGAAAGAAAGAAGCAAAGAAAGAAAGAAAGAAAGAAAGAAAGAAAGAGATATAGACCAAAAGAAAGACCAACTGACTGAAAGAAAGAAAGAAAGAAAGAAAGAAAGAAAGAAAGAAAAGAGATATAGACCAGAAGAAAGACCAACCGACTTAAAAAAAAGAGAGACCTAAAGAAAGAAAGAAAGAAAGAAAGGGCTGACTGGCTGACCAACCAACAGAAAAAAAAAAGAAAAGAGAGATAGACCAAAAGAAAGACGACCGACTAAAAAAAGAGAGACCTAAAGAGAGAAAGACTGACTAACAGAAAGAAAGAAAGAATGAATGAACTAATGAACGAAAGAAAGAAAAAGAAAACAGAAGAAAGAACGACTGACTTTCAATCGGTCTGTCCATCGATCTGTCTCTTTTCTTTCTGTTTTTCAGTCGATTCTTTCTTTCTTTCTTTCTTTTTCTTTTTTTCTTTTTCTTTCTTTCTTTCTTGCTTTATTATCTACTAAAAGTAAGAAAAGAGAGATGGACCAACTGAAAAGTCTGTTAGCCTGGTGTTCGTTCTGTCTCTCATTTGGTCTGTCTCTCTTTTCTTTCTTTCAATCAGTCAGTTGGTCTTTCTTTCTTTCTTTCTTTCTTATCTACTAAAAGTAAGAAAAGATAGATGGACCAATTGAGAAAAAGACCTACAGAAAGAAAGAAAGGACTGACTGACTGACCAACCAACAGATAGAAAAAGAAAGATAGACTGAAAGAAAGACAGACCGATTGAAAGAAAGTTAGTCTAGTTAGTTTCTTTCCTGTTGGTCAGTCTTTCTCTCTTTAGGTCTGTCTCTTTTTTTTAATCAGTTTTTCTTTTGGTCTATCTCTTTTCTTTTTTTCTGTAGTTTGGTCAGTCAGTTGGTCTTCCTCCCTTCCTTTCTTCCTTCCTTCCTGCCTTCCTTACCACCTTCATTCCTGTCTGTTAGCATGGTGTTCTTTCTGTCTCTCATTTATAGTCTTTCTAGTCATCTCTCTTTTCTTTCTTTTACTCAATTGGTCTTTCTTTCTTTCGTTCTTTTTCTTTCTTTCTTTCTTTCTTTCTTTCTCTCTTTCTGTTTATTGCTTTCCTTCTTTCTCAATTGCGTTTCTTTATTTATTTCCCACCAATCCCGCTTAATTACTGTATTTATTTGATAATTGCTCCCATCTGTTTCATTTGTTTCCCGAGATGGACATCCTTTGTATGAAATGGTCTTCCCCCAGACAAATAATGAAGTCCAGAATTAATGGAATGGTATTGTCTTTGTCTGTTCCTGGCATTGCCCAAATGTCACCAACCCTCAGGGAGATAGATGAGCGATTCATCCATTAGTGAAATACCACCTCTCCTCTCATCTCTGTTAGCAGAGCAGCATGAAAAGATGGCATATACGCATATTAATGCACACTTCTTTATTGTGCTATTGATCAGGGATTACTGAAAGCAGCCACTCACATCCAAACTGTGGCTTCCTCTCTCTCACTTATCCCATTACACGCAGCGTCGTAAATCAGTCTTGGCTGTCAAAACTTCCTTCCCAAACAGTCTTCCGAAATCCCGACCAACTCAATTAAAACATCTGGTTGCCAGACGATCGTAATGTAAGTTTAATAATTTGCCTGTGTAGTGCGAGTTATTTATTCAGTCGTAGACAGATGTGCATATGACAGCATGGCTTCTGATGACGCGTTTGCATATGTGCATGTACGTGCTTGCTCTCATGCATGTGCATGTGCGTCTCCAAAGAAATCCCGTAATGGGGCAATCATCTAGAAGCCAACCCCCATGCCAATTATCTGTCAGATTATGAAAAGTATGGTTTGCGGTTTTAATCTTACGGAATGCCATTCAGCAATTTCCCCGTGCACAACAAGGGGAAGATAAATTAATCAAAGAGATAGAAAATCAATTTGGCTCCCCAACTGTCATTTCGGATCACCTCGCAAAGCTCTTTTCTCCCAACTCGCCGTGATGCTGATGCAAATGGTAGAGCCCCGCTGGAGATGCCTAATGCTGGGCTTGCAGCCTAACAGCCTCTGTGTGGATGGGAGTGGAGGAGTCAGTTAAGGTTTGGGAGGATAAAGCTTCTGTGGCTTCCTACTTGCATTTCACGCATGACCCACAGCACTCTGGAAATAACCACATTACATCACAGGGCTGGCTCGGTGATGCACTGCCAAAATGAAATGAAACCGGAGTGAATGGGAGGGAAGAAATCGAGAGAAGTGTGCAATGGCTAGAGTCTTTGGGAGGATCTGCTATCATTGTGCAACACACTCTCAGTGGGAAACGTCATGTTAGCAACTTAGATCCTGCACCAACATAGCGTTGTTTCAGAATATCCAGTTAGTTTACCCAAGACTAAACAATCAGGGATTGTGCCTGTTGAAGACCCGAATTTTTTTTTTTTTAATGTTTGTTAATAAAATGAAAAACACATTTTTGTGATCAAATGCATATATTTAGCTTGATACTGTTTAATTTTTATTAATTGAAATGTTATTTCTGTGTAACCCTAACCCCAACAAATTAAAGTGGTTTTGAGGAAGTTCGCTCAATAGATGTGCATAGTAAAACAGCGGAGGTCTTTCACAATCCACAACTTTTGCTAAACTTTATTTCTAAGCTACAGCAGCATTGTTCTTACTCTTACTCACTGCATAATACATGATCGATCAGATTTTGTTCATGGCAGTTACCAAGAACAAAAATTACCCTGCTGCGAGATAAAGGGAAGTAAGGATGACGCACATCATGCTCAGATGACACCAACAGGAGGCGCCATGCAGAGTTTCCTTTCACAATTTCTGGCCCTAAATGCAGACAGACTGTTTGGCAGCACATACACACCGCTCTAGAGTGCCAACGTCAGCAAACACACACACACACAGACAGTAGCACCCCCTTACATTCATCACCATCCTCTCACTCAGGCAGAGAGAAGGCCAGTCCACTTGGTATAACAAAACAAGCAGCAGCCTGTCTTCACTCATCTCTCTCTGACCTTAAACAACAGCCAAAGTCTACATTGTTTGCTGCATGGACCTTCTCAAGGCCTGAAATATGTCAGTAGGATAATGAGAGGTTGTTGCTCTCGGAGAACTCTTGAATCCAGTGGGTTAAGGTGTTTGTTAAAGCAGTGCAGTAAACTTACCCGCACATGGCCCCAAAGGTCAAGGAAACTACTCTGAGGATCTTTCCATCTCTGCTTTCAGTGGTAGTGATTGAAAAGCATCAAATTCTCATCCAAAACAAAAACAAGCAAGCAGCATAGATTCTATTCAATCACATGAATAGGTTCTGTTCCAAAATGAGGAAGCTGGCCAGGCCAATCTGAAGGAGTCTGTGAAAAATATCTGGGTCACATAAAAATGCACTATCCAGACTTCAATTTTTATAATTCATGAATGAAAACAGTTTGTAATATTTGATGTACATTTTCAGTAGTAATGCAATGTCTGATTTTAAAATGCCTGATGAAGTTTTGAACTGATATATAATTTCTTATGATTTCTATTGCGTGAAGCCAGTCTTTTGTGACAAAGGTCAGAACTCATGTTTTGATGTAGATTTTTTTAAGTTGCACCTTTGACATAATCTGTTACTTTTCCTACATAATTTCTATCACAGAAATGTGGTAAAATATCTATTTAGGAATCTTAGACTTTTCCAACGATGTATAGTTTATCAGGATTAGATTTATTTGTTTTATGGTGAATTAAATTTAGGTGTCCCACCTGGGGGACGGTGACAGTTAAAGGGTTAAATTTTATTATAAATGAACTATGTTTTTATCAAATCATTTATTTCTTGACTTATTTTCCCGTTATTACATTTATTTATTTATTTGTTTATAATTTCTGCAGGTTTGGTCCTCCATATAGTAGTAGTAGTAGTAGTAGTAGTAATAATAATAATAATAATAATAAATGTACTGTACATTTAAAATATTTTCATTTCATGTAAACATGTTTTACTTATTACGGTAATGTTGCCTAATGTTTTACTTTTATTGCTCCCATTATTCATACTTCAGTATTTTTATCCTGTTAAGTGTCATAATATAATGTATTTCATTTCAAATTACATAATAACATAACATTATATAATGTTTTTATTTTATTTTTATTTATTTATTTATTGCATTACAGTAATGAGAATTTGAGGGGGCGATGTGTTTCCAGCATCCAGCATCTTTTGCATATTTGAACCCTTTCCAGAAGTGGCTGTATGATTTTAAGATCCATCTTTTTCACACCAAAGACAATCCAGGCACTCAAACACAACTATTAAAAAAGTTCCAATATTCACTGATGCTCCAGAATGAAAGACAATCCATTAAAAACTGGGGGGTGAAAACTTTTGAACAATATGGAGATTTTTTTTCTTATTTTGTTGAAATATCATTTTTTTTTCCATTTAATACTGTCCTTCGGAAGCAACTGAAGAATCTTGCATGTTTCATGGAAGACAAATTAAGTACAATTTACCTTGATCTTCAAATTCAAAAAGTTTTAACCCCCCAGCTCTAAGTGCATTGCATTTCCTTCTGGAGCATCAGTGAATGTTTGAACCTTTTTTAATAGTTGTGTTTGAGTCCCTCAATTGTCCTCAGTGTGAAAAGATGGATCTCAAAATCATACAGTCACTGCTTGGAAAGAGTTCAAATATGCAAAAGGTGCTGAAAAACCAAAGAATCTGCACGACATGGAGGATTTTTCTGAGGAACAGTGCTCAGTTTCACTGTTCAGCACTAACAAGGGACTCATGAACAGCCATCATAAAACAAAAAAACATTCGTAGATCATCCAGGTGACCCCACACAGTATTTAAAACCAAGGATTTCCAAACTTTTGAAGGGTGTTATTTTAATAATTTTAGCTTTTTTTCCTTATGGACTACATTTAATTTTATTAAAATTTTATTTTATGAAATATATAAAATAGTTCAGTATACCTAAAATGATTTTGTTTAGTTGTGTGTCTGTGTGTGTGTGTGTGTGTGTGTGTGTGTGTGTAAATTATTTGTAATGAAATTGACAATCAATTGTTATGGTAACACTTTAGAATAGGGAACTAACTCCTTATTTGCTGCTTATTAATAGTTAATAAGATAGTGGTTAATGTAGGTATAGATTAGATTAAGGGATCTAAAATCTAGAATAAGGCATTAATATGTGCTTTATAAGTACTAATAAAGAGCCAAAATGCTAGAAATATGCATGCTTAATTAAAATAAAATAAGCAACTAGTAATAAGCAAATAGAGGGAATTGGTCCTTAAAATAAAGTGTTGGCATAGATGGATTGTTCGAATCAGTCACTTATAAGATTCTGTGATAGTTAGGATGCTGACTTAGAAGGCAGCTGTCTATGTAGGCTGTACGCAGCAAGGCAGCCCACTAGGGTTTGGAACAGAGCTATGGATCGAAATAAATTCATACATAAACACATACAGACGCAGCAGAGCCAGCGTCCATCAGGAGTGAGGGAAAAAACGGATGCATGGATGTCTAGAACAGATTTGGCGTTCTGGGATATCCATATGGTAAGGGGGAGGCGTACTAAAATAAACCAAAAACATCCCCGCTTGACTGGAGAGAAAACACCAGCAGGAATAATAAACAAATGCTCCTGTGAATTTGTCATCTATTACAGAGTGTTTCAAAACCCCCAAATTTTCTTGCTGACACCAGTCACAAGAGGAGCCATCAAATGAGAGATAATTATCTGAGGAGCTGTTGCAGAAGCAAAATGTCACTGTTTATCTGTACACCACAACAAATAACTCACAGGTTAGCTGAGGACATTGATCTAATTGATCAGACAGGCCTCAGTCATTTACCAGCGAAGGTTAGCGGCCGCTGACATTTATTTAGATCATTATGAGCACAGGTTAAGCATTATTCATGCTCAATAATGCAGCCTTCAGGCTACACTGCACACAATGCCACTTCCACAAGAAGTTTAGGTGAGATGAAGGAAGTGTGGGAGAGTAAATGCATGTTTATGTCTGTAATAATGTGCATGTCTTAGGAAAAAAAACAAAAAAACTCTGCCTTGAACTTTTTTCCTCCTATATATTTTTCGAAATATCAAGAGGTTTTAAGTGCATATGTGTGTTTGTGCCGGAACACTATGCTGCTGTTCAGTCATGCTGTTCCTACAGTATCAGCCTGTATCTCAATTGCTTTCAGAGCCAGCAGAAGTTTCAGCTTTTAGCACTCTTCTGAACTGTCTTTGGCTTCTTGCTGGCATCAGATTACACCAGAAGGGATATGAAGTATTCCAGACCTTCTCATTCTCACATGTGTGAAGGCCAAGGATGTCTATTTAAAACGAAAGCTACCCATTAGCATTCTCATTCATCTCATTGGCAGTTGCTCAGCTGGAGCAGAAAGTATGCCATTTGAGATCTTTGTTCATGGATGCTCAGTTCTGCAGCCATGTTTTTTTTTTCCACAATTACCTGTAAATGTCATATCATTATGTAAAATGCACACTTTTAGGAGTCCTCAAGAAATACCCAACCCCCCCATATTTTCTGCTCCAGCTGTGAACAACTGCCACTGCCAACTGCCTATATTTGTAGCATACACAGTCAACAGTAAAGTGTATTTTTTATTATTGTACTATTTATAATTATGTCATGTGTGTGGGGAGAGAGAGAGAGAGAGATATCAGTAAAAAAAACACAAATGTTGTGAAATGTTACTACAAATTACAACTGCTTTCTTTAAGATATTTTAAAATACCATGACTTGTAATGATGAGGTGTTTTCAGTGTCACATGATCCTTCATAAATCATTCTAATATGCTGATTTGGTGCTGAATAACATTATTGCTGAAACAGTGTATACTTTTATTCAGAAACACCGCATTAAATTGAAAACAACAGTAAAAATAATTATGTTTTTAAAAAAAGATATTTAAAATAAATGCTGTTCATTTAAACTTTCAAATAATCAAAGTACCCTTTTTTTGCTAATAATTATGACTATGACTAATAATTTAGCATTAACAGAGCACCAAATCAAATCTGGATATTTTAAATATA
This sequence comes from Labeo catla, assembly GCA_012976165.1. Classification (NCBI taxonomy): domain Eukaryota; kingdom Metazoa; phylum Chordata; class Actinopteri; order Cypriniformes; family Cyprinidae; genus Labeo; species Labeo catla. The sequence continues at coordinate 15,773 of VONZ01000768.1, forward strand.
TATATATATATATACATATCCATATTTATATATATATATATATATATATATATATACACTACCGTTCAAAAGTTTGGGGTCAGTAAGACTTGTAATAGTCTTTAAAGAAGTCTCTTATGCTCATCAAGGCTGCATTTATTTGATTATTATTATTTATTAAAAATATAGAAAAAAAACAGTAATATTGCAAAATGTTTTTACAATATAAAATAATGTTTTTTATTTTAACATACTTTAAAATAGAATTTATTCCTGTGATGAAAAGCTGAATTTTTATCAGCTGTTACTTCAGTCTTAAGTGTCACATGATCCTTCAGAAGTCATTCTAATATGCGGATTTATTATTAGAATGATCAATGTTGGATAATATCAACAGTTGTGCTGCCAAATATTTTTTGGAACCTGTGATTTTTTTTTTTGTTTTTTCAGGATTCTTTCATGAATAACAAGTTTAAAAAGTACAGTGTTTATTAAAAATATAAATATTTTATAACAATGTAAATTATTTATTATTAACTTTTAATAAACTTTTAATTATTAACTTAATACATCCTTGGTGAATAAAAGTATTAATTTCTTAAAAAAAAAAAGAAACAATAAAAATGTACTGACCCCAAACTTTTGAACGGTAGTGTATATATATATATATATATATACACACACACACACACACACAAACACTGTAAAAAGCAAATAGTTGAGAAAACAAAAAAAGGGCAACTTGATGCAGTTAGACTTTTGAATTCTCTCAACAATATTTTTATTTAATAAGATATTATTTATATTTTATTTTTATTTAATAAATTATATATTTTTTTACTGTTATTCTTGTCATAGCAACTGAAACAATTACTGAGTTAATGTATTTTATTTATTTATTTTCAGAATGAAAAAAAAAGGAATGTAAAATATAAATAATATAAAAAGAATATAAAAAGTCACCACATTATCAATTGTATGTTTATTTACGAATGACAAACAGTGGATTGTTATAGAAACCTTAATGGATAACTTAGTCTAATATGCAGACAACATTGTCTTTGTTTGTAAAGCTTCTGTAGGTCTGACAAGGGTTTTTTTAGGGTTAGGGTCTGTAGTTTCCAGAAAATTGCATTTTTTTTAGTATTTGAGACTCAAAACGTTTCGTAAATTACAAGTAACATCAATCAAACTGCCAGTGGGTTGTTTCGATTAGGTTATAATGATTTAAATAAAGGTAACTTAAAAAATTAAAGTTCATTGAAATTATGTTTTTGTATATATTAAAACTTTATTTTATAGCAAAAGCAGATAACTCCAACACAATATTTTTGGCAAAAGCAGATAACTCCATGTTTCATATTTCAGAGTTTAAAAAAACACCCATTGTCTCTTTGTAATTTCATCAGTCTACAATTTAGACGCCTGACAAACGTTGTTGTGATCATAGACTGTATGGTTCTAATTACACACAGTTTTCTCTCACCATCATAACGTGCTGCTTTTACAAGTGTCTGTGAAAAAGTTTAAACTTTTATTTGAACATGGGTTCATCAAGTTCATCGAAATTATCCATGTTCGATCACTTTTAGTCAGCTTTGACGAAATTCCTCTCATCTCTCATCTTTTCAAAGTGTCTGGCAGCCTTGTCACCTGACCTGAATACAGCACGCTGATTCGCTAAAATGGACTTATCGGCTTCTGTTCACAAACAACAAGGGTGCTTGTTGGCTTCTGCAGTAAAAGGTGAAATTGCAATGCCTTTTTTGACAATGTGATTAGGGTTTAGATCGCGCTCTGTGTGGAGAATAATAATGCACAGCACTCAGTTCAAGTACTCAAGTAAACTCTTCATATATATATATATATATATATATATATATATATATATATATATATTTTTTATTTTTTGTTTTGGTATTTTAAATCAAAAATGCAGCCTTGGTTAGCAAAACTTTTATTCCCCCCAGTAGTATATATTTTTCCCAGCCAGATGGTGTTTTTGACCCCTTGCTGAAGGGCCAGCGGACAATCAATAGAAATATACTCGATAGATTCAAGGGGCAGCACAAGTTGTCCATTGGGAGCAAGAGTGGCCTGCTGCATAGAGACTGGAACTTAGATGTAATATCCCTGCAGAGGTCTGGAATATGACAAGTATTATATCACCAGAAATGATAGAGATGCAGTTTTGTGTGCTTCATAAGCAGCTCTTAGCCTTGATTGACCACAAGCTCTCATCACATCTATTAGCAAAGTATCCTAAGCTGGAGCTATAAAAGGCGTGTTTGCGAAGGCTGAGGGTAAACAAATTAATCGATTTTCTTCACATCAATTATTTCAGGAGAACATTCTGTGAGCGCCTTTGATCCTTTCATATCAAAGAGATGAGTTGGCCTCACTCACGCTCAGAACAAAACACACGCTTTCTCAGCACTGTAAAACCACAACAAGTCAGTCTTTCTGTGTATATGGTTGTTTCTGACAAAACTTTGGACGATTTAACTTCTTAAAGTATTTCTGTCCTTTTGAAGAAGGCAGTATTATATCAAATGCGTCAGACATTCCTTCCTCCTTGACTTGAAGTTTTACCCCTATTGTACTCGCTTTCAGCATCAAAATTCCACCTGCATTTTCTACAGTGGCCCTGCACTGCAAATATTACTCAACACACTCGTTCAAAGAGAATAACAGTAAATTTAGATCCTCTTGACCTGCCAAGTCTCCGTCAGCACGAATAGATTTGACTCGTGCCCATTGCATCGCAGTAAACCTAAGATGATTGTGCCGTGTGTGCAGTAAACCTAAGATGACTCGGCTCATTTGGATCATTTAGGGTCAAAGTGAATTTTTATTGGCAGGTTGCCTTTGATGCAGGGTCTTTAATCAGATGCCATTTAGCTATTTGCCACAAGGGCTCATGGGGGAGAGAAACACAGCCCAACGCACTGCATCTTCATTAGGCTGGGGGACAGTGTAATCTTGCACATTTCGAATGCCACGCGAGCCGCCGCAGGGCCGCGCGTGGCTCCGTCACGTTCCAAATGGAAATCATTTGAGGTTGTGAATCCAATGAACTAGCTTACCTTTAAATTCCAGATTAAAGTTGTTTTGTTTACAGGCTCGTTGCTGATAGATCGAGCGAGTTCAGGGAGAAGTGAAGGAGGTGAGCCTGTTCAATATTACATCTCGCTGGATGTCAGCAGTATTGAACGGCAGTTAATCAAATGTAACCTTACGCCTAATATCATAATTAGAACCGAAATAGGCCCTCTGAAAGGTCTTTTGCGAATATAATGCGCCTCGCGAGCCTCAAAAGCGAGAACAAAAATGTCATCCCCACTGGCTGCGTAAGTGAAACAGCTCGAAAATACTATTGTTTATTTAACTGCAGACAGCTCTATTGTGCGTGTTTTCTTTTCGACTGTGTTTTTGCTGGGATGGAGGTCACCTTGCAAGAAGAACTGAACAATAGTCTCATGTCGCAACTCCCAACGTGCCCATTGTTATCTGCGTGGAGAGCCACTCACAGAGGTTGATGAATACGATCTGAATGCTGGTGTGAAAGATGAGAGAGAGAGCATTAGAGGGAGAGAGAGAGTGCAAGGGACTGATGATGCAAGTATAAGGCAAGATGCTAAATACCTTGGGCGAAATATAAAGCAAGACAGATGCAAGTTTGCTTGCAGTGGGTTTTGAAACACAGCGAGAGATTGAGAGGGTTGGTGCGCGTCTGCCGCATTAACATGCATCTCAACAGGTAGTGACGAAGTGGCAGCGTCTCCAATCGCCCTACGCTAATCCAGACCGTCCTGAAAACAGCCGTTGCATCATTGCAGAAGAGATGGGAACTTCCTTTGTTTTATGCCGGGATAATTGCCGTTTCATTTCTGAAAGGAGTTCGCATAAAAGCCACCGTCTAGCGCATTATACGTTCCCGGCACGTTCGCGCGGGAGTGCAGATGCCCACAAATATAAAAGCTTGCTCGAGCACCGAAACGTCTGGACGTAAAGTGCCGAGCAGAATCTCTCTCTGTATATCTATCATTACAGATATATAGACTCATTACAGCCGCCTCTGTTTTACCATCTTCCTTTTTTCTTAACCGAAACCTTAACTGAATCATTTATTCTTCTCCTATCCCCACAATGTCCACAGACGGCTTCTCTTACTGGAAATGCCATCGGAGAAAGGGCTCTAATAATGAAGCGAGGGACAGCTACATCAGTATAAACACAACACACAGCCCCCAGGGCTCACCCCAGCCCAGCGACAGGGAAAATGGATGTGGACCTTTTGGAATGGAATAGAGATGGCCTCAACTCTGGGTTATTATTCAAGCCTAATCTCCCATCAGGACCGGCTGTGTGAAGTGAACAAATGGGCTGACTATGGAGACGTCGCTGGCATTAGAGAGGGTAATTGGAGAAGCAGGTTTGTGCGGTACGGCTAACCAGGAGCGACTGGAGGTGTACATCTCCAGTACTTTACTTAGGAGTTTATATCTGTTTCAGATGTGGCAAGACTTTCCGTTTTAGCCACCAAAATGTCCTTCAGGCTCGTTTTAGCAGAAACCCCACCTCGTGCAACCTTAAACACGTGGCGAGAAATAACTGCGCGAGGCATGTTAGATGTTTGCCCATTTAAAAAGCAATCACAAAGCTTGCAACCGACTGGAATGGGACCAGATTTGCTAGCACACAGCGAGCAAATATTTATTAACGTTTGTAAACATTTCAATATTATATGTGTTTTATCTTTTCATGGTTGTAATTTGCCGCAGTGACGGGATACAGATGGCAGGATCAGGGGAAGACATTAGCACGGAGCTACGCTGCTGCAATGACTAAAACCCTAGTAATTAACTCTTTCCTTCATGCATGGGGTGAACAGGAATGAAGAGCAGCTCAAGCAGAGATGAGGGGATTTTATTTTAATGATCTGATCCACTGATCCTTTAAATTTCTGCCCCTGAAGGAGGACGAGACAGACACATACATAAAATTCCCTCTTAATTTATTATCGTATTGTCACTCTCAGGGTAAACTGGTTAGAAAAAGTATGTAATTCTGTTGACCCAACAGCATAAACACTGTTTACACCAGACATCTCTTCTACGGCCAGTCATCTTGCAAAACATTGTGAATTTCTTGGTTTTAAGATTGAGGTGTCATTTGTGCTCATTTTAAACTGGTAAAATCATTAAATTCATTGATATCAGCAATGTCTATTTCATACAGTATAAGGTGTTCCTAGGTTCACAATAAAGATATTTCTTATATCTTTGGTGGTCAAAATGACCCATATCTATTGCTCATGGAGTATCTATTGTTTTCAGTAAATTGGATTAATTTTTCTGGTTGTTTCTGCAAGAATCATTTTATTAATCTGCAAAAGTGGCCAGCTAATTTCTCACATTAAACGGATAGTTCATCCAAAAGTTAAAATTCTGTCATTAATTACTCACCCTCATGTCGTCCCAAACCCATTAGACCTTCATTCATCTTCAGAACACAAATAAAGATTTTATGAAAAAAATTTTATGAAATCCGAGAAATTTCTGACCCTGCATAGACAGCAATGCAACTGACAAGTTCAAGGCCCAGAAACGCAGAATAATGATAAGAATAAGAATACTTTTTTTTGTGCAAAGATATAAAAAATAATGAATTTATTGAACAATTTCTTCTCTTCTGTGTCAGTCTTTGACGCATGTTCATGAGAGCAAAACGCTGCATACTGTGGTACTGTCGTGAATGCTGAAAGGAAAGAGAAGAAACTGTTGAATAAAGACATTATTTATAAGCAATATGAAAAATTCCTTTATATTAACACTTTACATTGGGCCCTATTTAATGTACTTTTCTTAGAGTGCAGTTAGGTGTTATATTGAATTTATTTTTGTTTCTTATGTATATGGGAAGAGAACAAGAATATTATTATTGAAACATTTAAATTAGTATAACCACTTAATCAAATTCTTAAAGGAGCAGTCCACTTCCAGAACTTCATGAACCGGAAAAAAACAGAGTTTAAGTAGAGTAGGACAAGACATTAAAAAGTATATAAATTGTATTATTTTTATGATAATAATTGATTATTTGCTAGATAAGACCCTTTTTCCTCAGCTGGGATCATTTACAACCACATTTGGGATCATTTGGGATCATTTGAAGCCTCATTTAAACTGCATTTTGGAAGTTCAAACTCGGGGCACCATAGAAGTCCACTATATGGTGAAAAATGCTGAAATGTTTTCCTCAAAAAGCATAATTTCTTTGCGACTGAAGAAAGAAAGACATAAACATCTTGGATGACAAGGGGGTGAGTACATTATCTGTAAATTTTTGTTCTGGAAGTGGACTTCTCCTTTAAATAATTTTATTACACTGAGTCTGACTTTGACCACTTTAATACATGCTTGAAGTATTTTCGGGTCAAAGCTTCGAAAATTAAATAAATGCAACTTTTAAGAATGCATGAAAAAGGAAAGCACTAGAGTTCTCATTTGAAAATGTAATATTTCAGTCCACAGAGCCCAAGGGACTGTGGACCGAGAAGCAGGAAAGGCCAAATATTTATTGTTGCTACAGGGAAAGATGCAGTCCACTCAGACGTAGCTAATTCCATTTCTTTACGGACAGGATTCAAATTTTACACCTTTTAGGGATCTGCCGAACAGAGTAAAATTAAAAAGTTTGCTGTTGAGCCAACAGATCCAGAGCAGCCAGAGTCAACCAACAAATTGTTCAGTTACGCATTGTTGTACTCTATATCCGAGGTCTATTATGAGAATGGTGCTCATTGATTTGACCTTCAGCTTATCCTATTTGTCAATTTTACACTCTCCACTTCGCCCTGAACTTCTTCCTACAATAGTGAATAATTTAAAGCTGCTCAGGTATGCATTACAGCTTGTTAAGAGAATCAAACATGCATTTATCACAGTTGCAGCACACAATTTTGTTTGCAGCTTATAGTGAAAATGAAACCAGGATTTTTGTATTACCATTCCAACGATATCGGCATCCAAACGTGTGTTTGTGAGTGTACCCGAGCATGTTTCCACATCCCCGAGGTCCCCTAGAGCATCATGACAAACTTCAACCGCTGGCTTTGATGTGCCAGAACAGTAGCCACTGTAGCAGACGAGAACACAGCGTTTACAGCACGTGGGGGAAAGCCCCGGTGCACAATCACTATCGATTATAAGTTAGATCGCATCACCGCAGACAGCCCGGCTCTGATAACACATCAAACGAAGACACCGGATTGATTTCTCTTCCGCATTCTTTTCCTAATTATCTCAATGCTTATCCATCTCCTCTCCAAAAAAAAGCAGGGCCGCTCAACCCCCTCCTTTCTTATCAATCCAGAATGCCCCAGATTTACTCAGCAGAAAATGTAAGGTTGAGATTAAATTGTATAATTGGGCTGTTGATTACATACGTTTGATTTCAGATTAAAATCTTGTGGGTCTGCGTGTCTGATTAGCAGGAGGGTAATGACTGCATTAATGCTAATGGCTCACAAATACTTAAAACGTGTTTATTGACTTATGTTTTATTGGTTAATAATATAATCACATTAAGCATTCCTGATAACATCAGGAAGAGGAAACTATTTATTAATGCGATATTGTACGAGCCGTCGTTTATTTCTCTGGTGGGAGACGACGAATGCCTGGATGTTCATTCCCAATGTACGTAGCCTAATTCCCAATTACCCACTGTAACAGGAGCCATTAGAATCTTGACAAGTATACCAAACTTTCTTTATTAAAGAGTTGAGCCCTCTAACTGGGTTAGGTGTCTTGAGCCTTTGTGTTTCGTCTTGACAGACTGACGTGACGCTTCTTTAATTGCTTGTACCTCAGCAGGTCAAGGGGTAATCTACTCCCCTCTTCATACAGCCATCCCAGAGAAGAAATATCTGAATTCATTTAGCAAATTAAGCTCGGAGAGATGAGAGAAATCATTAACTTCCAGAGAACGACGAGAGTCCTCGTCCTCAGAAACAAACCAGATGGGACGAAGGCGCGCGGGCGCCGCAACCCCTCCCTCAGACTTCTCTTCACGATACACCCGCGCCGGTTTTGTATTCATTCAGAATATCTTCCGTTTTAATCTTTGATTCCTCCACACATGGGCAGAGTGTGGAGCGATGTACGTGTTGGGTTTGGAACGGTTGATGGCGTAATCTGTAAGACACAAATTAATTGTCAAAGTCGTCAGCTAGAGAGGCAGGCAAGTCGGCAAGTCAGGTCTTGAAAGACTGAAGGATGATTTAAATATTCTTGTGGATTTGCCTTCTCCCAGAGATGTCACATCTGATTTGACAGTCCCTAATGACGGAAGACAGTGAGAATTCGTGCAAGGTTAAAATGGAAATGGTTTCTGATGTATGTCTCTCTGAAATGGTTTACATTTAACTTTTATATTAAATTCCATATTGATTTATTATGTATTTAGAGATCTTGTATGCCAGAAATGGATTGTTAGTCACTGTAAATAATTTTGATAGATGGTGCAGCTTGAATATGTGTTGATTTTGCGCCTACACTCTGTGCATTTCATGAGCGTCGAATCTCTATGAATATTCATTGGGTTTGCAAATGTATGTGTGGGTCACACGTTGTTTGTTTGGTAGTTTTTCCCATCCTGTTTGACACCATACGCAAAGTAAAGCAGACGCTAGTTGAGCCTACGCCAATTATATCAGTACACCTACTGAAAAACCTGTGAATTAACATGAAAAAAACACACGTGTGAGCTTAAAAGAGGGAGAGGAAGAGAAAAAGAGACCCTAATCTACTTTGGAAGTCATGTCTGGCCTGTACTCACAGTGAATTTCCTGGTGTAAATGGAAGCTAATGGGGGAAAGGTCTGTGTAATTCTCTCTCCATTAGCCACTCTGCCTGGCCTAATTGCTTAGCCGAGCCTGAACAATTTTGTTAGACATTGCTAGGGTAATTATTGCTGCTTTGGCTAAAAATAACAAACCTCACACTAAACTGGGATGCATGGCTGCTTTCTATTCTGATTATTTCCCTTTATTCTTTCCCTTTCTTCTCTCCACCCATAACAAAACATGTTGTTGTGTTGGATGTCACACTGAAAGATGTACTTGATGTGTCTTTAGAGTTTAGCAAGGATTTCATGGAGAGTTAAAGTCTCAGAGGCTGCGCATTCATAGATCATGAGTTTTAATGGAGATATTAATTCATTTAATGAACAGCTTTGCCTTGGATTGATTAAAACATATTAGAAGAAATACAGATTTAAATTGCTGAGGAAAAAAAAAAGATAATTAAACAAGTTTGTATGGAATCTCAGACTGATTTACTGCTTTAGTGTCTTGCAAATCTGAACGATTTGAAACATTTCTTCAGAATGAAGATATTAGATTGGGGTATTCACAAAAATAACAAAAGTTAAGCAAAAGTCACCTCTAGGACAGGGTTTTTAAACATTAGATACTTTTCAGATATATATTTTTATTATAAAGACACACTTGAAGGGGTCATCAGATGCAAAATCCACTTTTACATGTTAAATGAGCGTTGGCACTGTGTGCACACATCCACCCTGTAATGATAAAAATCCACCCAGTGTTTTTTTAATCTCTATAAATCATATCCCCTTTCTCAAATCAGGCCATTCTCAGCTTCTTGGCTTTGTGACATCACAGAAACCAAGGCTGCTTCCACGAAAGTTAATTGACATGACCGTCTTACCTTAGACCCACCCTGGGTAAGCTGTGAACAGTCCGCCAGAGCCAGGGAAGACAAGAATGTCTCCTAAGCAATTGAGGTGTTCTGTTGTTGATGTAATAATGATCACAGCAGTCGTCATTTACTCCCAACATCTGAGCTGATGAAGATGCAGAGGATTACTTTTGTTTTTGAAGGGAATGTGCTCCCCAATCTACCTAAATGTGTTTGTTTGCACAGATCATTCATGATCCAGCTTCACCTACAAAAGAAGTGAGTATAAGGTTATTTTATGATTTTTTGCAAACCACCTTTTCTAATAATGTGCTAGAATTGATTGGAATAACGGAAGAGAGGGGTGGGGTGAGCAGAGCTCGTTAGCATTTAAAGAGACGTACAACAAAACAGGTTTCTTCGAACAGAGCCGATTTTGATGAGGTAAAAAGGGTGTTTTTTACACTACCATTGAGAAATTTTAACCAAAGCATGTCTTTTTATTAAGACCCTAAAGAATCATATTAGCTTGTGGTAAATGGGCACCTGATGACCCCATTAAACATAAGTTTAATTATATATCTGTTACACTGACACAGAAAGTTTCTTCCAGTAATTTGATTATTTTTAGATGTATAAACCTGAAGAAAAACATACAACTATGAGTGTTAATAGAACAAAATAATTAGTGTTAATCTCTCATTGTTTAATCAGTCTTTAGGCCGCATATTTAAATATTAGCAATGGTTTATTACTTTATTTATTTTATATTTTTAACCAAATTTTTGTGCAGATACCCATTTTTTTAAACTTCTTCTCTAGGAAAAGAATTGAGAATTTTCCTTTCCTTTGGAGGAATGTGTTGTCAAAACTGACCATTCGTGATGAAGTATATTAGATAACCGATGCTTGAACATCATTTGAAAAGCCTAAACTATCCTTATTTAAATGAAAAATTGCATTTGCATCACTCCAAGTCCTTTCAGTCCACATTCTCATTAAAATTCTCCACCAAAGGCTGAAATGAAACAAGGCATTCCTCTTTAACAAACAATGCTGCAGCTCTGGGCAAAACCTGAACCTTGAACTCACCGGCCAGCAATTAATGCTTGAAATCATAAATAACATTGCATTTAATTATGCGGTTTGTGCCTAAGTGTGTTTGAGTCAGTCCTGCTCCCTCCGTCTAGCCCTGCTGTGCTGCCACTCGCAAAATGACGTTCATATATTCCTGCTCTCTCTTTCTGCTGGTCTGGCACTTGTGTTTATGTTGTGCTGTGATTGGTGATTTATATTTTGACAGCACGCATCTGCGTATTTTGCTGATGTGCTGTTTTAGTGTGTGTGTGTGTGTGTGCCAGTCATTGTGCACACTATTGACTTTTTTAAAACCTTGGTCCTTGATGGAATTTATGAGCTGGAGATGTTAGCGGATGTCTAGCATTTTCTTCCTTTTTTCTTTCCCATCATTCACCGAACCACCTTTTTTCTTGCATTTGATGGAATCTGCACAGCAGGAGAGATATTTCTGCCATTGTACGGAATAGATTTCACAGCATTTTCATGTGACACATGTCCTGAGCTGAAGCGCAATGGGATAATGTAGCCCGTGTCTCGGGAGAGGATGACAAATACAGATATGACCTCCAACAGATGGAAGTCTTAATTTGCAGCAGCAAGTTTATTAAGACAAATGGACACAGGCACTCACAGCAGACGGGCAAGCCTGGAAGTACAAACAAACAATACATCAAATGGATGTGTTCATTCGTAGAACGTGAGAGTATATTCTTTCAGCCTGCACCCATGGACACAAAAAAAAATCCTGAAATAAAACAAGTATGGACACTTGCGGTCCACAGAGAGCAAAGCAGATGAAATAGTATTTGTTTAGTAAACTTGTGCAATCTAAAATGGCAGAGGCTGATTAGCATGCTGCTTTTACATAGTCCTGTAGTCATGTACTGTGGTTTTATAAAAGTGTATTTTTACAGTTTAAGCTAGAGAATAATTTATGGCTTTCTCTTTTGTATAGTCATGGGATACATAAGGTGTACTAGAACATTTGGTGCACATAACAGCAACGACGAAACAAACATAAAATGCAGTAAGTGTCTAGTTCATCTGTTGTCACTGACAAGGAGTGAAATGCAGTCCATTAACATTTGGAACGCTCAGTCATACTAATTGCAGCATTTCTTTATGCCATTGAGGAGATTATAGATTCTTTGCCATCCTGCAAGGACACCCGGGTCACATTACTGAAAAAAGATGGGTGTCTGAGTTTGATGTGTGATGCTGGGATAAACAGACTGTTTGTCAGTTCATCACCCTGTGGATGCTAAGCAGGTGCACTGCAATTGTCTTATTCACCAGGAAAAATAAAATATCTAAGCATCGGTAACATCATAGCAAGATATATTTTCTTGGGCAGCAAAGGTGCATTTTTAATTCACTCACAATTTGTTTCAGTGCATGTGTGTATATATACGTATATATACTGTATACGTACGTATACATTTGTGTGTATGTATGAATGCATCTTAAAACATAAACAAATGGTTATGTATATTAACCTTATTTTTTATTGCAGAATTAAGCTGTTTTCTGTGAATGTGTGAGACTTCTGAGTCATTTGCTGCTGTAGGGAAATAACAAGGAGAATCAACGGTCCAGTAAACTGAAAAACTGTGTGTTCGGACAAAGTAGTGTGTTTATAATAAAGATTAAAGATTTAAATTACGAAGATTTAAAGATATTAAAATTAATATGGTAATAAACACCAGTTTGCAATATCAAGCAGCAAAATGAGCTGTTTTATACAGCTAAAAATAGCTGGAAGAAAATAAAACAGACACTTTTGTTTTTGTTTTTTTTGCAAATTTACAAATGGCTGTGTCTACTCTTACTGCAAAATTAAACATATCCTTCCATTTAAAAACAAAACCAACAACAATAAAAAAGTTATACATGTTTTGAATATAAATCTAAATACCGTTGCAATTCTGCTACAGCAGGTCTCTTAAGATCAGAAATGTTTTATCATTTTTTTAAGACAAAAGTTTTTTTTTTTTTTATTATTTTTTTAGAAATCATTTAAAAATAGAAAAGAAAATGTTATGTTATGTAAGTTTTAATTTGCCTTTTGCCAAACTCATTCTTCTCTTATTTTCCATCACATGTCTGATTGGAAAAACATTTATTTTCAATAAAATTGAAGGAAATATATATATATATATATATATATATATATATATTTGGGTTTTTTTATGTAAATAAAGTACCTCACTGGTATTTAATAATAACGTGTTTTTGTCTAGGTTTAGGTAGGTGTATGGAGGACTTTATTGCGGACTATAAGTGGGACATTCATTTAGTAATTTTAAGAAATATGAAAATTTACACTCAATATGTTATTACTGCATGCTGTTTTATATTTTACCACAATAATGAGGTGCAAATATCTCCCATTTTTTGACACTAAGTATAAACAGCATCTACTACACTTAATATACTTAGTACTGCTATTTTTGCATAGTATAAATTAGGGGTGGAAAGGTTCAACTTACTCATGGTTCGGTTTGTATCAGGGTTTTAGATTCACAGTTTCAGTACGCTTCATTATGTGCTATGTTTAGGGAAAAACTATAATGTCAAATAAAAATAAAGAAAATAAGAATAATCTATCTAACTACAAGCAACAGCACACATAAATACAATAGAGTAAATATACAAATAAAGTAAACAGTAATTTTCAGGGTTTTTTTAGGTAGGTCTAACATTAGTTAGACTTTTTTTACCGAGAACCGTTCCACCCCTAGTATAAATATCATCATCTATCATCATTTGCATTTAGTGTAAATAGCATATCACTAATGAAATACTGCTATTTTCACTTACCGTAAATCAATTTCTATTCTAAATAGCATTTATATATATATATATATATATATATATATATATATATATTTTTTTTTTAATCAGCAGTCAGCAGTGGTGTCTGAACATTTTATTTGATTTTGGCCTGTTGGCAGATTCAAACTGTGAATATATTTGTTGTAAAATTAACTGTAAATTAGATTTAAATCAGTTGTAATATCAAATTATAAAAATATATAAAGAAATCTTCCTGCCAAATGATATATTTCAGAGTGTAATCTGCTGCTGTGTCTTGTATGTAGTCTTAACCCATATTTAGTAAGAAAACAACTGTTTTCAACAACTGTTGCAATTTTGCTACTAGGGTCTCTGAAGGTTAAAAGTGTTTAGATATTTTTTCCGGGTAAACAAGAAAAAAAAGCTGATTAAGGAAATGATTTTCTGCAGCATGACATGCTGTGTATTTTCTCATTTAAAATTAAAGGAGGTAAGTCTAAAAATAGATTGTTTTTGGTTTGTAAACAGCCCAGAGACTCAATATGGCTGAGGGGACTCCTCTCTTGTGTCATCAGTTGGAAGGTTAAAGCGCTGATGGTGGAGGGTCTGTCTGTCACTTTGACTTCGGTGAGTATGGTGGGTGTCTCTCGCTCACTCTCGCTCTCTCCCTCAGTCTCTCTTTCTCTCTCTTTTCGTTCTCACTTAGTCACCGCGCCCATTGATCTTGTGAAAATGACAAAATGGGGGAATAATATGAGGCGACGGCCAGCATGCTCCTCTGTCCCTTCTCTCTTACTGCCTGCGTCTTCAGCACCACTGCCAACAGCTGTGGGCCACTGGGCATAACAAGCAGGTGTGTGTGTGCGTCTGTATTTATTTTTAAAGAGATTTTTATTGAGCAGTCATGTGAATGAATGTGTGCGTGTTGGGGTGGATGAACATTTTCACTGAAAGGGTGGAATGAAAACTGTGCACTGGAGGAGATCCGAAGAGGAGTAAGAACATTGAGATGAGAGTGTGACGGAGAGCAGGGTTGAAGGGAGGGCACACAACAGAATTAAGGAGAGGATGGAGGATGTGTATTCCAGTGGGAGGAAGCCACACTCCCGGGAAATGTCTGTTTTTGTTGAATTGTCTGTTGTAGGGCACGCTTTACGCGTGACGGTCAGACGCTCGGTGGGTTAGTTTGACTTTGAGTGAGGTGTCTTGATTAACAGTTATTGCAAAACCTTTGCATAAAGTCATTGCATAACCTTTGCAATAATATCATCATCCTTAACAAAATAACCTCTTTTGTTTGTTTTTGGTTTCATTGTTTTATTTTTGTGGAAAATGTTTAGCAAAAAGGACTGAAAATTATTTCAGTCCATTGCATAATCATTTTGTGCAATAAATGATTCATTAAATATCTTTAATCAATTGTGACACTACTTACTTAACACTTATACTTAATGTTTATTTATTTTTTAAACATTTAAAAATTTTAGTTATAAAATAGAAAAAGAAGACTGATTGTTTTTTAAAGATACGCCGAGCCACTGAATGGTTTTACTGCACTGAATTGGGTAGAGTTTCATAAAAATAAAATAAAATAAAATAAAATAAAATAAAATAAATGAGGCTGAATTTGAAATAACATACACCTATTTTTTTCCCCATATATTTTCTATATATTTATATATAGAAAATATATATAGAAATATAGAGAAAATATTTAGATAATATTTATATTATATGTATATTTTTTAGGGCTGTCAAACAATTAAATCGCAATTAATCGCATACAAAATAAAAGTTGGAGTTTGCCTAATATATATGTGTGTACTGTGTGTAATTATTATGTATATATAAATATACACAAATTAATGTATATATTTAGGAGAAATATGTTATTTATGTACAAAATATTTTTATTTACATATAAATTATATAAAAATGATAATGAATTCATATGCTTGTAAATATTTCTTAAATATATACATTAATGTGTTTGTATTTATTTTATATTTTTATATACATAATAATTACACGCAGTGCACACACATATGCAAACTATCTATCTGTCTATCTATCTGTCTATCTATCTATCTATCTATCTATCTATCTAAGTATATCAACAATTTTATCATTGCAAACAACTGAGTGTAAGATATGTTCATATTTTATGTAAAGATTTGCTAGCAAATGTTGCCATTTGTCAATCAGCAGATGCTTTCTTTTAGCAGCTGACATCCCAGACTTTCTTCCATGGCTTTAGCTAATCTAATTTAAATTTTCATTTAGATTGTCTTAATTTATTCATCTCCTGTCTCAAAAAAAAAAAGGGTAGGATTAAAAAGAGAGATAGAGACAGAGTGAGAGAGACAGCGAATTACAATCTTTAACCATCAAGGTGACGTGCGAACATTTTCCATAGGATAAATTACAACAGAGACGTTATTCAGTCCGAGACAAGATGGCATTTGTTTTGTTGCCCCGTCTCCATTATTAAAGCAGAATGTCACTGTGGATGTGATATATATTCAGCTGTGGAGCCGGAGGTGCTGTAGTGTTTCTTGCTTTGGCTGGTTGCATGCCCTGTCAGATCTGGCTCCACTTTCATAGCAGATGTCTGAGCGGCTGCTCTAGAGACGAAACCTCGCGCTGGGGCTACGTGAGGGGGAAGAGGAGTCCTGAGGGCGAGAGGTCTGGAGTGTTTAGATCAGTGTGCATTTGTTCACTGGCTATGTCTGTTCTTTTCTTTTCTTTTTTATGACAGTAAACAGCACAGCACAGTGGACATGTGGGCAAATGATAGCGCTGATCAGGTCCCAGGGTGTACAGATGCACGCACATACACACAAACTGGTTTCTTACTTTACTCAGTCAACAGCTACTTGTGTAAATCCATCCTTCAGCTAAATATTATATGGCACCTGTCACAACATCTTGATGTTTGACAAATGACCGACTCAAACGGCACTTAAAAGCCTCTTTTTTTATGCTTTACAGAATCTAGGGATTGGTCAGCTGTGGCGTTGTGACACAAGCAGCATATTCCTCATCATTTACATTTGTCTAGATTTATGATATGCTGTTTCCATCACGACACATTTGAGCGATGTGTCATATCCGCTTTATGCTTGTGCACATGATGACATCTTGCTTGTGTTTATTTCTGATTCTTATTTTTTAAATATTTGGTTTCCAGTCCAAACACATCAGCCTAATGCATCGTGAGAGGGAAATCTATTGTGCAGTTTGCCATTTGTTATGCATTTATTTATTTTATTTTTGTTATTCATTTTATTTTTTCCCAATTCTGTGCCAGAGGTCTTATATATATATATATATATATATATATATATATTATTATTATTATTATTATTATTTATTTATTTTTCTTTTTAAAGCTACTGTTTTTGGGTCCTGCTGCTGATATGAATGGTGGTGCTAATATGGCACCCCACCCCAAATATTGTTTTGGTTTTTTCTTGTTGCTTCAATTTTAAAGATTTTAAAGATTTATCAAAAAAAAAACAAAAAAAACAGGTTTTTAAAATAAGGAGAAAAGAATGTTTAAATGATGTATGATGCAGAACTTTTCCACAGAATGGAGATTACACCGAATGAAAATTATTAAAGTAAAATTGTAGAAGGACAATAATATATATATATTTTTTGAAGATAGCCATACATACAGTCAAAAAGTTTACATACACCTTGCAGAATCTCCAAAATGTTAATTATTTTACCAAAATAAGAGGGATCATACAAAATACAATTTCCTTCAGGTCCTACAGATTCTTTGGTTTCTCCGCATTTTTGTGTATTTTAACGCTTTCCAACAATAACTGTATGATGTTCAGATCCATCTTTTCACACTGAGGACAACTGAGAGACTCATATTCAACTATTACAGAAGGTTCAAATGCTCACTGATGCTTCAGAAGGAAACACAATGTATTAAGTGCCAGGGGGTGAAAACTTTTGAAAATTGGAACATGTAAATATCTTCTGTAGCTTCTGAAGAGTAGTACTA
The DNA here is from genome assembly GCA_012976165.1 of Labeo catla. Classification (NCBI taxonomy): domain Eukaryota; kingdom Metazoa; phylum Chordata; class Actinopteri; order Cypriniformes; family Cyprinidae; genus Labeo; species Labeo catla. The sequence continues at coordinate 33,356 of VONZ01000768.1, forward strand.
GATGAAAATATGATATTTAGGCAAAATAAGAAAAATGTACGCATCCTCATTCCGTTCAAAACTTTACACCCCTGGCTCCTATTGTACCGTTTTCCTTCTGGAGCATCAGTGAGTGTTTGAACCTTCTGTAATAGTTGCATATGAGTCTCTCAGTTGTCCTCAGTGTGAAAAGATGGATTTCAAAATCATACAGCCATTGTTGAAAAACAGCTGGCAGTTTATGTAAGCATATGTAAACTTTTGAACAGGAAAATTTGTATAAATTCAACTATTATTTTCTTTTGGGGACTAAATGTTTTTTGTTTTTGTTTTTTTTTATGTGAATTATCTTATTCAGATCAATATTAAATAAAAATGAACATGCTCTTATGATCCCTCTTATTTTGGTAAAATAATTAACATTTTGCAGAATCTGCAAGGTGTATGTAAACTTTTGGCCTGTAAGTATATACAATAAACACAGGATGAATACTATTAGAGTCTGATTTACTGGGCTGTTGAATGGTTTTAATGCACTAAAGTTGGTAGAGAACTGATTCCAATAAATGAATAATAACAGAATAAGGCTAATTTTTTTTTTGTTTTGTTTTTATTAGTTTTCTGTACTATATATAATTAGCAATGTTACTGAATCTACAGTGTTAAACAGCCACATCATCAGTGAATCAAAAGCATACAGTGCAGCTAGTGTAGTTTAGTTTAGTTTAAGATCTAACAAATAAGCATTGTGTGTTTTGGTAATAGTAGACTTTTTTATAAAAAAAAAAAAAAAATCCTCTTTTGGGGTTTGCCTTGTTTAATTAAGGGCAATTTGTGGTCTGCGTGTGTCTCTCCTCTAAAAAGGCTGTTATTAGAGTCACAGTAAACACATTTACAAAAATAGTTTAAAATATTTTATTATTGAAAATATTCCATAATTTGGCAGTGAAATTGCACGTCTTTTCCCAAATATTTATTACTTACAAGTACTAAAAGAATCATTGATAGAAATAGAATCATTAAGAGGAATCTGAACAGCTGAATTCTTTATGGTTCCCAACCCTAGTACTTAGGCTAATTGTGTCTTTTGGGTTGTAAAGTTACATCAGGAACTGCTAGCAGTGGTGTGGATTAAAGTGTCGGAGATGACACCCAAATTTATTCCATTACCAAGTTTAAACTAGACAAAATGCCTGACCAAGGGCGACCAGGCTGATCTCGGAGAGCAGAGATTTTAACACTACGAAGAGAATTACCACAGTGACGTTACTGTCACACAATGTAGAATTCAGTAAATTGTATGAATTGGAATTATTACGATGATCCATTCATTGTGGTTGAGCAAGCTCTAGCTCCCACCACTGAAATCCAAAGTTAATGACATTTTTTGTGCATTGGATTTTTTTTAAGTGGTAGAACTAGTGTAGATTATAGTAACATATTAATTAACTAGATTTCCAAGTTTAACAGCACTTATGATCTTTGAATTAATGCTCTCGACTGCCATAATCATATTAAATCTGGCTTAGGATCCGAGAGATGATGGGATTTTAGCTGAATTGGCCGTCATACCAACATTTCATTTTTGGAGATATTAGCAAATCTTTTAGTGCTTGAATCATCAAAAACAGAGGCATCAAAGAGCCTCCAGGGGTTCTCAAAGGTTATGCCTTCCCTGTAATGCATTTTACTATAAGGAGTTTCCACATTCATTGGATGCACAGTGACACCATAACACCCACTAAATGGAGAGTTAGGGGATGAAATTTATTTCTACCTGACGGGACAACAATTTTATGTGGCCTATTGTGTGTGAAGGGCTGTGAAGGGGAGCATTTGCATGCAAATGTAGAGAGGGGAAATGATTTCTCTGAATCACTAGGAACAGCGCTCTTCTCGCATCTTCTGCATGGGTCTGTGCTGAAGTAGGATGATGCTACTTTATGCTTTATGCTGAGGCATCATATCACTGGAAAGAGTTTCCCATGCTCTGTTAGGTATAGGCACCCTTATTTTCTTTAGCATATATTCTCACATGTGGGTGATGGTAAGGCCTGGCGGTTAGACTGAAAGGTCAGCCTAAAAGAGGGCGATTTATGGGCTGTCAGTTCTATGCCCTGGAGCAAGACACCTAACCTCTGGTCAGACTTTTCACTTTCCTGTTACAGCTTTTTCTGTCCATGAACTTGACAGGAAGAGACCATTTGGCTGGCATGTCGAAAGACCGATCTTTAGTTTACTGAAAGTGGACATTGCATGCCCATTTTCCACAATTTGTTATGCTTTTTTAGGTTCTTCATGAAATGTCTGCAACATACAAAATTCACTTTTACATGTTGTTTGAACATACAGGTGCATCTCAATAAATTAGAATGTCGTGGAAAAGTTCATTTATTTCAGTAATTCAACTCAGATTGTGAAACTCGTGTATTTGGTTCTTTTAATTGTGATGATTTTGGCTCACATTTAACAAAAACCCACCAATTCACTATCTCAACAAATTAAAATATGGTGACATGCCAATATGGTGACATGCCAATCAGCTAATCAACTCAAACACAATCAAACACCTGCAAAGGTTTCCTGGGCCTTCAAAATGGTCTCTCAGTTTGGTTCACTAGGCTACACAATCATGGGGAAGACTGATGATCTGACAGTTGTCCAGAAGACAATCATTGACACCCTTCACAAGGAGGGTAAGCCACAAACATTCATTGCCAAAGAAGCTGGCTGTTTACAGAGTGCTGTATCCAAGCATGTTAACAGAAAGTTGAGTGGAAGGAGAAAGTGTGGAAGAAAAAGATGCACAACCAACTGAGAGAACCGCAGCCTTGAGAGGCTTGTCAAGCAAAATCGATTCAAGAATTTGTGTGAACTTCACAAGGAATTGACTAAGGCTGGGGTCAAGGCATCAAGAGCCACCACACACAGACGTGTCAAGGAATTTGACTACAGTTGCCGTATTCCTCTTGTTTAGCCACTCCTGAATCACAGACAACATCAGAGGCAGTGGTCCAAAGTCCTCTTTTCAGATGAGAACAAGTTTTGTATTTCATTTGGAAACCAAGGTCCTGGAGTCTGGAGGAAGGGTGGAGAAGCTCGTAGCCCAAGTTGCTTGAAGTCCAGTGTTAAATTTCCACACTCTGTGATGATTTGGGGTGCAATGTCATCTGTTGGTGTTGGTCCACTTTGTTTTTTGAAAACCAAAGTCACTGCACCCGTTTACCAAGAAATTTTAGAGCACTTCATGCTTCATTCTGCTGACCAGCTTTTTAAAGATGCGGATTTCATTTTCCAGCAGGATCTGGCACCTGCCCACACTGCCAAAATCACCAAATGTTGGTTAAATGACCATGGTGTTGGTGTGCTTGACTGGCCAGCAAACTCACCAGACCTGAACCCCATAGAGAATCTATGGGGTATTGGCAAGAAGAAAATGAGAAACAAGAGACCAAAAAATGCAGATGAGCTGAAGGCCACTGTCAAAGAAATGGGTGTTGCTTTACACTACCATTGAGAAATTTTAACCAAAGAATGTTATAGACTTTTGTAGACCCTAAAGTATTGTATCAATCAAAATTCCTCAATGGTCGTGTAAAAGAACACTGTTTTTACCTTGTCAAAAACAACTCTGTTCACTGTGACCCATTTCGGTGCATGTTTTTGATGTTGAATATGATAATAATGTGCTACTGCTCACTCCACCTCTATTTTATTTTTTTTTTGTTTGTTTGTGGCTGAGGGCAGAAATATGCTGTCGTGGGCGGGGCCTGAGCAGTATGATATACTGCAATATATTTTAGGTCAGTAAAACCTGTATTTTATCAACTTATATATTGTTATCTGTTAAACTACCTTTATAATACACCAACCACCAAAAAAAAAACAAAAAAAAAAAAACTTGCAAATGAACAGTTAACAGGTGTTTACTATATCATTTTTATGGTCTTTTACCATTAAAATGATGATCTTTTTTACAATTTACTATACTGTGTAATCAGGTTGTGCTTTTTTTTTTGTTGTTGTTGTTGTGTGTGCAATATGCTTCAGACGACAGTGACTTGATAGTTACAGATGTGCACAGACATTCCAGATATTTAACTTTTTTTTATAATAATTATTTACGAAACTAATGTGCGTCCTGATTATTTCCGGCAATAATGCGGGATTGTCCTTGCTTAAAATTCAATTCATTTCTAAAAGCCTGCTTCAGGGCTCTTTATCATAATCCAAATCCTTCACTGGAAGGTCACAGTGTTTGACAGGTCTCTGTTTAAACGCCAGGGCAATTTTTAATTACGTCCCAATTACATGCCTTGTGAGCAAAATGGTCTCATCAAAGACTTCCTATAACTGTGGTTTTAGCCAATTAGAACACGACTGCAGCGGATTATTTGATGGACAGTTTTTAATTTGATATATAAAAGGGTAAAAGTAATCCCACCCATTCCCCCCACACGCACACATCTGTGAAAACGGTGTAGGGAGAAAATGAGTTTGTAATTACCAAATATTCCACATTCTTTGGCACATTAATTCATTCTGATAGCAAATATATTACAGTCCTAATCCACAGCAAATTCCTACCTGTCACAGCAGCCTGACTTTAAAGTGTAAGAGATGACAGTGAGAGGCAGGCGGCTTGCCACTTTGATTATGGAGACCTGCACTGAGCGCAGCGTATGTCGACACATGCTGATTGTTAAAATAAGCACAATAACATGTAAAAGGTTTGGATTGCTGTGAGTTTGCATGCAGATGCGTGTTTGTGCAAATCCCATTGTATGATATTGGGTCTACACTGTTACATTAGTGGAATATCAAATAACCCAATGAATCTATGAACATAACAAAACGGCCTTCACAGCAACAAGAAACTGTGTGACAAATCTACATTGACACTTGGGTCTGTTGGTTTCAAATGACAAGTAGATTACAAGCCTATTTGGTGTGTTGAAATCTACATGAGCACCCCAAGGTTCATTTCTTTGTGTTTCCTCTTTAAACTTTATTGACATGCACTGATGATACAGCTAGTCTATAGATTTCACACTGCCTTTTGGCAACTCCATCATCATCTCCATGGTGATATCTGTTAGTGTCAACAAAGGGCTTCAGGATTAATCAAGGTCATATCAAATTGTCATATCTCCAGGGTTGCTGTGTAATTCTGCTGATAATTTCATTTAATAATGATGAGAGGTTCATTCAGATCATGTTAAAACTCAAGAAACATTGAAAAGCTTACATTCAGCAATTATAGGCCTAGTGTAAGACATAGAAATAAAAATGTATTGCTCAGAGGTTGCTCTTTAATGGCTCAGGAGAATCCATGGTGTTTTCATGTTCCAGGTGTTTTTCATCAGGTGTTTCCTCTAACAGATCATCAGGACCAATAAAGTCAGAAACAAATGAGACAATACACTTCCATTCAGAAGTTTAGGTTTGGTAATAAATGTGACCCTGGACCACAGATAATGTATACATCATCTGAAAGCTGAATAAATAAGCTTGGATAAGCTAGGTTGTTAGTATAGGACAACATGGCTGAGATACAACTATCTGAAAATCTGGAATCTGAGGATGTGAGAAAAAAAAATCTAAATATTAAGAAAATCGCTCTTAAAATTGTCCAAATGAAGTCCTTGGCAATGCATATTATTAATCAAATTGAAATTTTGATATATGTATGGTAGGAAATTTACAAATAATCTTCATGGAGCATGATCTTTACTTAGTATGCTAATGATTTTTGGCATATAAGAAAAATCGATAATTTTGACCCATACAAGGTATTGTTGACTATTGCTACAAATATACCTGTGTGACTTATGACTGGTTTTGTGGTCCAGGGTCACATATATACATGTCACCTGTGCTGGCAAAATGAGTGGGAAAGCGCACAGGCTTATTTTGTTAAAAAAGGTGAAAAAGGTCAATTTTAGTTGAATTTGAGGTTTTCAAACAAAAAATCATTTAGCCCATCAGTAAGAGTTCATTAAGCCATCATCTAGCATGCAATGCTCCAAATAGTAATATTTTCTGAGAGTTTTAAATGATCTTTATTTGAATGTTTTGTGTAGCTTTTTCTCTGCTTGCTTCTTGATGACTGGTGCTTCCCCTCGGCACAAGTTTGGTATAGTTGTAAGCACAGCATCCCAGCTTTGTGAATATTCACAGCGAATTCTCAATGGCATGAGTCTGAACCAGTGAAATGTCATGTTCAAACCCATTCTGATGTAAAAAAGCGATCAGACTGACTGACACATATTTTTTAACCTTGCATATGTAAATATATGTATACATAATATATGCAGCATAAAAGCTTTTATTAATGCCTTAGGCAGATCGGTCACCAGAGATCTTATATCAAACAGCAGTAAAGCCTTCTCAACACCGGAGCGAACAGGTGATGTCTTATCACAGGAGGAGAGCCAGCCATGTGGATTAGACTCCAAGAATGACTGCTCCTGTATTCAAAACTGCATTTATACAATAAGCCGTCCCCTTGTGCGATCACTCTCTCGGGATTTAAGATCAGTCTGAGGGGGAGAAGAGATAGAAAGAAGACACGCACACAAACTTACTTTAAGCACAGATGTGCATGTACTTATAAAGTATTCTGATTGCGTCTGTCTCACACATCAGTCAGGAGGACAATTACAA